>JASVEL010011666.1:0-28521 GCA_032618575.1 Nicotiana noctiflora
GTAGGTCTTGGACTTAAAGCAGTGCGATCGCGGGTGGGTTCACGCGATCGCGTAGTGTTGAGGCCTGAAGCAGTGCGATCGCGTGGGGTATGTCGCGATCGCGTAGAGTAATTTTGGAGTCTGGTGAATTTGTTCATCGCGATCGCGAGCCTATGGCTGCGATCGCAGATGGTCGCCTGGTAGTCAGTATATTAAAATAACAGAACAGTGTATTCGCGAACTTCATACCCAAAACCTTTATTTTTGAGTTCTAAGAGAAGCTATTGACGAAAAATTGCTGGGAATTCATCGGGGATTCGACGGAGGTAAGTTTTGTGGCTTAATTACATCATTTTATCATGAAATCCTTGGTTAATTCTCTGTAAATGGAAGATTAAAGGTGGGTTTGAGCCCTAGGCCTAAAATTGAAAACACTGATTTGAGTGGGCAAATGGAGTTCGATTTTGGTAAATTTTATATGCCTAGACTCATATTGAGATGAGAGTTCCGAATATGTGACTTTCGTAATTTTCTGAGAAGCGTACCGAAAGTCGGGTTTTGGCAACTTTGGGAATTTTGATGTAAATTGAGTTGTTTTGACTGGGTATCGTTCCATTGGTCTAATTTGATGTGTATTTACTATATTTGATCAGATTCTACGCGTGTGGAGCTTTATTCTCGTAGCAAAGTCATTGCAGAGTAGTCGTCGCGCTGTATTGAGGTGAGTAATAGATGTGGGTGATGACCAGCGGGTTCGAAACCCCGGTATACCACTTTGTGACGCAGTATAGCGGCGAGACACGTACTCTCATGTGAGTGCGGGGTCGATTGTGATTGGGGACTATGGCTTAGTCCGACTTGTTGGCACTATGTTATGATATTGGCTATTCTTGAGCCGTTAAACCTCCTTCTCGGATGGTTGCATATTATATGTGATATTGGCTACTCTTGAGCCGTCGAACCTCCTTCTTGGATGGTTGAGTATACTTGTGGGCTGTGAGCCAGTTATTGGATCCCGCGAGGATCGTTATCATTGTCTTGTGATATTGACATGCTAGTTTACTAGCAGTCCGTAGCTATTACTATTATCATGTTATTTCCAATCTCTGGAACTTTGATATTACTATTTTCAACTGAAAAATGACAAAAGAGTTTTCAAAACCACTTTCGAGCCTGCGAGGCTGCATTTGCATATTAGCTGACTGGTAGTGGATCGGGCTGCGCGCCGCAGCAGTATATATGTTGGATCGGACTGCACGCCGCAGTGATATTGTGCTTGGGCTGTAGGAGCCCCTCCGGAGTCTGAACCCCCACAATGAGCACGGGTACCCAAATTGGATCGGGCTACGCGCCGTAACGGTCATTTCATGCATTGCATTGCATTTAGCTACATCTGCTAGCTGTTATACTTGTTATTGATATTGTTGGCTCTCTACTGTTGATATTGAACTGCTACAGGGTATTGGTTATAGCTTTACATTGTGCTTTACTGTGGATTTCTTATCTACGCTGTCTTACCCTTGTTTATTATCACTGAGTCTGGCAGTACTCATTTTACTCCCTGCACCTTGTGTGCAGATCCAGGTACCTCTCAACAGACTTGATCCGGTAGCTGCTTAGAGGCATTGTGCAGGATAGTCAAGGTAGTTGCAACGTCCGCAGGACCTGACTCCCCTTCTGATTGTCTTTTTCATTTCTTGTTGTCATTTCTTTCCGCACTGAGTTTTGGTTGTAAACCTTATTACACTTATGTTCTTTAGAGGCTCATGACTCTTGACCCTTCGGTCTGTGGGATTTGGTATGCGTTGGGACTTGGTTCCCTATTTTAATATATCTATCACTGTTGTCTTATAATTTGTTATGCATAGATGAGATAATGCGAGCTCATAGCTCCGTAAATAGTTGTTGGTTGGTCGGGCTGGCGTAGCAGTGTGCTGGGCGCCATCACGACCAGATTTGGGGTCGTGACAAGTTGGTATCACAGCCTAGGTTTACTAGGCCTCATGAGTCTTGAGCCGGTTAGTAGAGTCCTGTGGATCGGTACGGGGACGCCTATACTTATCCTCGGGAGGCTGCGAACCTTTAGGAAACACTTCACATTTCTTGGAATTCTTATCGTGCGTACTTGATTCGGCTTGAGATATAATTTTTGAAATTCCTTCCACACGTCTGTGTACGCATCGAGCGCTCAGTAATGTAATTGCCTTATGGCTTGTGATTCCCTGATCGAGGGGCGAGATATAATCTCTGTGAGTTCATGTTGGGCCCGTCGGGAGGACTGGAGGCTGGACCTTGTCTATGACTTGAACATCGAGGTGCTGATTTTGTGAGTGGTGGCAATAGATAATGTACTGAGGGTTTGAAACCCCGTATTTGCACTATACAGTGCTATGCTGAGATGATACACACGTCATGTGACGAGCGTGGTGGTATTGTGAATGGGGATTTGGACTTGGTCCTAGGTATGTTGGGAAATTTTGATAAAGGTTATGGTGCTTCGTAGATGTGAAGAAATACTAGGATGTTGTGAACTTATGTTGGTAAAGAATGTTCGGTGTATAGAAAAGAAAGATAGCTAATTGTATTTGTATGTAATCATGTTCTACGGTGTCAGAGTTCTAGCAAGGCACGAGTGGTTCTGTTCAATAAGACAGTTGAATTACAGCTGAATAAGGGTGAATGACGCCCGAGAATTGTTTATGGCGTTCAAGATTTTGCTTGTAATAGTCAGGTGTCTTAAGATTGTGCATGTGGCTAGAGACGTGGTTTCGTTACAAGAGATCAAGACTTGTGTTATATCATGTGAATGATGGGATTCTATGTAACCGTATTGGAAGGTAATGGTAACGAATTCAAATCGCATAAAGTTCTTCAAAATAATGTATTGTAGAATGTGATACTTCTGGGAAATATTGAGGGAGTATTCAGTGGCCTATGGGTCTTGATAATAGGTGAATTTGACTATAATTATACCCTAAATAATCACACTTTATTATGAGAACAATGTTGTTAAAAGGACAAAATGCTTTGATTAGTGTTTGATTGTGTTTTACAGGTACATGTGATGCATTGGATGCTTTAAAAAGCCATTTTGAAGCCATAAGTTGATGAAAAGGCCAAGAGAAGAGCTAAAGTGAAGAGGGCTGGACGAAGCAGTGAAGAAACAGAAGCACTGTTCATCCGCGGTCCACTCGCGGTCGCGGATGAACCGCGAAAAACGAAGCCCTTTGAATCTTGACTGTTCGCGGTCCGCTCGCGGCCGCGAACGAACCGCGGAGGTCCCAGCGGCAGTTATCCTAATTGGACTCTAATTTGTTTTCTTAGCTCTAAAACCTCTATATAAACTCCTAGTTTGCCCCATAGAGGCATGCACTTTATTTCTTCAATACTTTTGCAAGGTTTTAGTAGGAGAGATTCCTCTCAAACTCTTTCTATTATTTTATATCAAGCAATTCTTTATGATTTCAATTATTATTCTTCTTGTTTCTTCAAGCATGAGTAGCTAAATTCTTTTCTAAGGTTTTGATGGAACCTATTGATTGATGAACTTATCGTTTATGTGATTACAAATTATGAATTAGGTTTCTATTTGTTCAACTTCATTCTTATTGTAGTTAATTGGTAGGATCCCCAATTAGCCGGTGCCTATTTAGTGTGCATAACTTGGAAAAGAGTGCATATTTAGGTTTATTGTTGAACAACACCACACCTAGGTTATTAGAGGAATCTATAATTTTAGGCGTAAAGACGGGGTTAGGAATAACGAAGTCTTGGGTGCAATCTAAAGTGAACTATTCAAATTAAAGCTAGCTAGGGTAGCTCGGGAGAGTGCACTAGTAAATTATTGCAATTGCTCGGGAGAGGGTTACGATACACATAGCGTTCATGATTGATAGAATATATTAACAATTTGTAAGAGCATAACGATAAGAGATTCCGTCAATAGGGGAAATCAATACCTTAGTCTTTCTCTATATTATTTTATTCAACATTCAATTCTTTCGTTTAAAGCATTCTTTAATTCTTGCAAAGTAGTTGTTCGAAAACACACAAACATATATTCAAAGTTTGGGAACTTGATTCGGAAGTACTTTTGGGGTTGTGAAAGTTGCAATTGGTAGGTTAATTCTCTGTGGGATCGATCTTGGACTTATTAAACCAAGTTATATTGACTACGACCGTTGCTTGGACGTGAATCAATTTTGGCGCCGTTGCCGGGGAATTAACGGAATTATCAATTGCCATTGCCGAACTTCAAGATTCTTGTGTATTCAGGTTCTTTCTACACTCTACATTGAATATTTTGACGTTTGATGATTTGGGTATTCAGGTGCATGCCTAGAAAATCTGCAAGGACTGGAGAACTAATCGAAGGACTCTCAGACCCCGAGCAAACTTTCCGGGCACATAACAAAGCCATCAAACAAATTCAACAATCTCAACAACCAATCAAACTAGACTTCGACATGGGTGACATAAACGCTCAAAACCAGCAAGCCAGGCTAAACATGCAAGAGGCACAGGAGGCACAAGAAGGTGCATTGTTCGACTGGGCACAACCCACAACGGATAATTTGGCAACTGCCATCGTTGTGCCAGCAATTCAAGCCGAGTCTTTCCAGATTACTAACAACATGCTTCACTTGTTGCAAAACAAGGGATTATTCTCTGGGTCTCAGGTTGAAGATCCACAGCAGCACCTCAAAAACTTTCTATCAATATGCAAAACACAAAGGCAACCGAATGTAACTCCGAAAGCTATCAGATTACTACTTTTTCCATTCTCAGTTACAGGAGCAGCACAGATATGGCTAAACTCACTCCCAATAAACTCCATTGCAACTTGGGATGAGTTAGTCAAACAATTCCACAACAAGTTTCATCCACCCAACAAAACAGCTCAACAAATTGATGAGATTGTGAGCTTCAAACAGAAACCACTGGAAACACTACATGAAACTTGGGGCAGATTCAAAGGCATGCTTGTTATGTGTCCTCACCATGGGATTCCTGAACAGATGTTGGGTCAAAGGTTCTACATGGGGCTTTCAGACAGTATGAAGAATATTGTAGATGCTTCAGCAGGCGGAGCTTTTCTGAGCAAGACTTGGAGAGAGGGCCAAAATTTGCTAGACAAGATGGCTCAAAATTCCGGGTGGACATCCAGGAATGCTCCTATCACACCAGTAGTACACTCTGTACCTCTGGATCCATCCAACACTCTGGAGGAGAACGTGGCAACTTTATTGACACAAATGAGCATCCTAACAAAGAAGGTGGAAGAATCAGGGGTTAAGCAGCAAGTTCACATTGTAGACACTACCAATGGTGGTTTGTGCACATCTTGCATTAGCCAACGCATAGGTAATCCATGGGCTGCAGACCAAGAACATCATCACCATCATGAAGATATGAACTATGTGACTAACTATGGAGGACAACGACAAGGCAATCAAAACTGGGGCCAACAGGCTCCAATGCAGTATAGACCTCCACAGCCACAATTTAATGCAGCAGGTATGAGGCCATCTCACAACATGGCTCCATATCCTAGACCTCAGAATTTCGGCAATCAGCAGCAGGGATATTATCCACCTCCACCACAGCATGGGGGTAGACATGACGATGGGTTTGCAGAATTGAAAGCTATGATGCAACAGGTAATCGGGTCAAATGCCAAAACCAATGAGAGAATAGATGCACATGATGCAGCAATCAAAAATATGGAAGTGCAGATGGGGCAGATTGCTATGTCACTAAACAATCGGCCTCAAGGGACATTACCTGCAGATACTCAAACGAACCCAAAGGACCAAATCCCAAAGCAAATAATGGCAGTGACTCTGAGAAGCGGTAGAGATCTTGATGCTGAGAATGAAAGTGAAAATATTGACAGACAGGCTGAGACACCTGCGCCATTGCACATTGAACTGGATGAATCCACAGGATTGACAAAAGCCACAGTCCAACCAATTGCTGATAATAAAGAAGCACAACAGGGAGCGGAAAAAGTAGCCGAACAGGTAGAGCAGCAGGTTGAAGAAAAAGTGATAGAAAAAGAAAAATCCCAAGTCACTGGGAAGAAGAGGCCTCCACCACCATTCCCCCAAAGGTTGGCCAAACACCAGAAAGAGGAGCAATACAAAAAGTTCTTCGACATGCTAAAGCAAATCCAGGTAAACATTCCATTAATTGAAGCTTTAAAAGAAATGCCTGGTTATGCTAAGATGATGAAGGATTTGATGTCGCGGAAATTTGATTTCCAAGACTTGGCCACAGTTACACTTACACAGACTTGTAGTGCAGTAGTCTCCAGACCCATTGCTGAGAAGCTATCCGATCCAGGTAGCTTCACCATCCCATGCACTATAGGGAATTATGCCTTTACTAAGGCTTTATGTGATTTGGGAGCAAGCATTAATCTCATGCCCTTAGTTATCTATAAGAGGTTAGGTATTGGGAGAGCCAGACCCACCTCTATGCTTTTACAGCTTGCTGACAGGATGGTTAAGCGTCCATTTGGCATTATAGATGATGTGCTAATCCAGGTTGGGAAGTTCGTGTTTCCCGCCGATTTTGTTATTCTTGATTGCAGGGTCGACGAAGAAATTCCCCTAATCCTGGGAAGACCATTCCTAGCTACTGGAAGAGCTATAATTGACTGTGAAACCGGGGAACTCAAGATGAGGTTGAACGATGAGGAGATCATCTTCAATGTGCAAAAATCCATGAGGCGCCCTAGCGAGTTCGCAAATTGCTCTCTAGTTGATGCGGTTGATGTGATAGTGGAAACCGACGATGCAGAATTGACTATCGAAGATCCACTGCAAGCATGCCTGATGAACATGGAAGAGGTAAATGGTGAAAGTTTGGCCGAATGGGTATTATCTTTGGAAGGCAAGGGATTTTGGAAGCGAGAGATCGAATTCGAACCCCTACACTTAGAAAAAAGAGAAAACCCACCAGCAAAGCCATCCATAGAAGAGCCACCGAAGCTTGAACTTAAACCACTACCATCACACCTCAGGTATGAGTATTTAGGCCCTAACTCCACTTTACCTGTTATTATCTCATCTGGTTTGCTAGATGTGCAGGCTCAAAAGTTATTACAGGTACTCAAGAAATGTAAAGCTGCCAATGGTTGGACCATGGCAGACATAAAAGGGATCAGCCTTGCATATTGCATGCACAAGATTCTCCGGGAAGAGGGGCACAAACCTTCCAAGAAACGCAAAAGAAGGCTGAACCCGAATATGAAGGATAGGGTGAAAAAGAAAGTGATAAAGTGGCTAGACACGGGGTAGATCCCAGGTAAGTTTTCTCACCCTTCTGTGCTATACGTGTATTATTATGCCATGAGGACATGGCATATTTTTAAGTGTGGGGTGGGAAACTTATCTTGTACATGATGTATATATTAGTGTAGTAAGTAATATAAAATAATAAAAATACAAAAAAATCAGAAAATTTTAAAAATCCAAAAATATGAGTAGAGGACTCTTCCTGATGACGGACTATTTAGGACAAGTACTCTTGAGGGAAGTAGTCCACGTAGGAATTTTTCTTTCTTTTATTTTCTTTTTCTAGGTAGTGTATCATCTCACCCTTGGTTTTTCTTTTGACCACGGTTCTTTTCCAAGGGTTTTTATTTGAACCGGGTTAGGTAGATTTTTCTTTTCTTAGGATTAGAGGTAAAAGGGCAACATGTAACCCCGAATATGCACATTAGCAAAAGCGTAAATTGAACTTGAGAATGTATCTTCTAAGCTTGATTGTAGAATCTCAATATGCCTTAAATTGCACAATAATGCTTGCTTGAACATCGATAGGATTTTGTAGATAAACCGGATTCCAATTGAGTTGCATGCCATGTGTGTGTGAGGTTGCTACTTACATTGTATGTTGTACATGATTCCTAGAACTTGCCCTGTGTGTTTGCAAAGCGAAATAGAAGTTGTTTGGTTGTAGAGAGGATAGAGGCATTTCTTTGTGTAACCCCATATATCCATAGACATGAATTCACCCGTACATTATATCGTAGTTAACCCCTTTGAGCTTCAAGCCTATTTCTTTGATAACCCTTGAATGTTCTTCAAATTATTATATTTGTTCTACTTTACCTCCTAGAAGCACTTGTATTGTAATGAATATGCAAAAGTTTAAGTGTGGGGTGAAGGGAAATTGAAAAGGGAAAATCAAGAATAAATAGTAAGCTGGCCAAAATAATATAAATGTGTTGCAAAGCAATGAGAAAAAGAGCGATATCAATGTATATATGAAAGTTACAAAGGCCAGTTACACCAACAAAAGAAAAATGGGGATTAAAAGCCAATAAAGGTGAATAAATGTTTTCGGGAGACATAAGGGAGAAAACTAAAAGGGAAAGTGGTGAAAGAGAAAAGAAAAGTGCTTAGGGAGGTTAGTCACTACCCCCAAAAGTATCCTACCCGTCCCATAGCCTACATTACAACCCTTAAAGACCTCTTGATCTATGATTGGATAACTCGATTAGTGGAGTATTACACTAGGGGCAAGCTTATGGTGTGTCTGTACTCATATAAATGTTCTTTGTTGAGAGTGAGTGAATTTTCCTGATATCTATAAGTTCCATGTATTTGAATTGTTAATGTGTGGGAACTTCTCTCAATAACTTTTGTGAGGGCATGTAATTCAAGAGGAAGAAGGTAAATTTGCAAGATTTTGGTAATAAGTAGAGTAAGTAATAACGTGCGGGCATGAGAATTTACAGTTAAGTAAAGAGTATACATATCTTAGGTTGTTCATGTATCATAAGCTTTTGTGACATATTTTGGGGGAGACAAAAATTTTTAATTGGCCTAAGGTGTGATTAAAGGTTGCTCGAGGACGAGCAAAGGTTTAAGTGTGGGGTATTGATAATAGGTGAATTTGACTATAATTATACCCTAAATAATCACACTTTATTATGAGAACAATGTTGTTAAAAGGACAAAATGCTTTGATTAGTGTTTGATTGTGTTTTACAGGTACATGTGATGCATTGGATGCTTTAAAAAGCCATTTTGAAGCCATAAGTTGATGAAAAGGCCAAGAGAAGAGCTAAAGTGAAGAGGGCTGGACGAAGCAGTGAAGAAACAGAAGCACTGTTCATCCGCGGTCCACTCGCGGTCGCGGATGAACCGCGAAAAACGAAGCCCTTTGAATCTTGATTGTTCGCGGTCCGCTCGCGGCCGCGAACGAACCGCGGAGGTCCCAGCGGCAGTTATCCTAATTGGACTCTAATTTGTTTTCTTAGCTCTAAAACCTCTATATAAACTCCTAGTTTGCCCCATAGAGGCATGCACTTTATTTCTTCAATACTTTTGCAAGGTTTTAGTAGGAGAGATTCCTCTCAAACTCTTTCTATTATTTTATATCAAGCAATTCTTTATGATTTCAATTATTATTCTTCTTGTTTCTTCAAGCATGAGTAGCTAAATTCTTTTCTAAGGTTTTGATGGAACCTATTGATTGATGAACTTATCGTTTATGTGATTACAAATTATGAATTAGGTTTCTATTTGTTCAACTTCATTCTTATTGTAGTTAATTGGTAGGATCCCCAATTAGCCGGTGCCTATTTAGTGTGCATAACTTGGAAAAGAGTGCATATTTAGGTTTATTGTTGAACAACACCACACCTAGGTTATTAGAGGAATCTATAATTTTAGGCGTAAAGACGGGGTTAGGAATAACGAAGTCTTGGGTGCAATCTAAAGTGAACTATTCAAATTAAAGCTAGCTAGGGTAGCTCGGGAGAGTGCACTAGTAAATTATTGCAATTGCTCGGGAGAGGGTTACGATACACATAGCGTTCATGATTGATAGAATATATTAACAATTTGTAAGAGCATAACGATAAGAGATTCCGTCAATAGGGGAAATCAATACCTTAGTCTTTCTCTATATTATTTTATTCAACATTCAATTCTTTCGTTTAAAGCATTCTTTAATTCTTGCAAAGTAGTTGTTCGAAAACACACAAACATATATTCAAAGTTTGGGAACTTGATTCGGAAGTACTTTTGGGGTTGTGAAAGTTGCAATTGGTAGGTTAATTCTCTGTGGGATCGATCTTGGACTTATTAAACCAAGTTATATTGACTACGACCGTTGCTTGGACGTGAATCAGGTCTTATGTACGAGTCTAGTGTGGTAACATGAGTTGATGTATTATTGTGTTACAGTAAGGGCTAATATTAAATTAAAGATGAATCAGAAAGGAAACTGGGTAAATGGAACAACTTGTTAATAAACCGAAACGGTATGAGAAGGAATACGATTAATTCCTGGTATATGTTTAAAGTAATGAGTCTCGTAGATATTGTGCAATAAAGATTTTGAGTGGTCGCAGTTGTGTAACTCGAGATGGGTATAAGGACTCAGTCATGGCAGTTTAACTTATGCAACGTAATTGGAAGAAAGAGATGTGATGTGTTTTAATGTGGTTTGAAAAATGAGTGTATTTCCTGTTGTTATGCAAAGCTTGGAATGTGTAATGAGTTTTCTCTATATGGGATCATGAAAGTCCTTGACTAGTTGAGTGCGTCGATGTTTGCGGCGTAGGAAAGGGATAAGAATTTCCATGTTATCTTAGTATGGTATTGTATATGAGATGTGTTATGGAAAAGTTGATAATGGCATATTCAAGGTTTTGGGATCAGTTCATAATATATGGGAAGTCATTAAAATCATTGAGCAGCGCGGGCAGCTGCATGCGATTTAAGAATCGATCTTTCTGGTGATTAAGGAAAATGGTACAGCTATTCTAGTGAATTGGTAGGGAATATGGTCCAAAAGGACAAGGTAATGTAATAATATCTAGTGGTATGGTGGCATTCTCTTATTGAATCGACTGTAATAATTGAGTTGCTAATAGCACAGTGAAATTTCTGAATGGCTTTTGTGGTATGAATGGACGCTTGATGTGCGTTATGTATTTGTACGGTGAAGTACGGAATCAGGCATGTGATTCATCTGTTATATATGTGTTGGAGACTTGAAGTTCTCGTTAGTCTGCCTATGCAGTAGTCGTATATCGTGTGTATCGGCACCGTTTGGTGATTATTTGAAATCGAAAGCCCTAGTGGCTCTCTTTCTCTCAACTTGATATGACGAATTTGGATTATGATACTTGATTGCTGACTGGTCGTCATTGGGCCATGTTGTCTAGACTAATGTGATATGGACTATGATGGAATGGCACAAATTATGTAGCAGAGTGCATCAGAGTATGCTCCAGCAGGGTAGTTGTACCCCAGGACCAGTGGACGGCTGGTAGGTATTGCTTTGTCAGTTGGGCCTTCGTGGCAGATGTCAGTGCAGAGGTTTCTACCATTGATTTTGTTCTGGTATTGAGGAACTTTGTTGGATGCGTTTCTCGTGGCCGAACTTGAGGCTATATATGTTCATTATAATGAGCAACTTGACTCGACGCGTATTTCTTTGGCGAGGGTTCTATATGGATCGGGTGGCGCGCCGCCACGGGTATGGTATCTGGATCGGGTGGCATGCCGCCACAGGTATGTCATTGGAGCGGGTTGCATGCCGCAACAGTGTAATGTGAAAATAAAGTTAGTTATATGTTACCTGGTATACAATACCTTCTGGTTTCTGAGGAAAAGTCCGTATTGAGTATCGCTCGGCGAATGGCACATCGGTTGTGTCCTTTCAGGATTTGATAGCATACATTAATTGTTTCACCGTGGGTGAGGTTGATTGCTTGGGTTCAAGAACTAGATCTGTGTGTGGCTGACCGTTTGAGCTTGGTAACTTGAGGCGCTTCATGAGTAATGGTGTTTAGATGGAAAGATGAATTGTGGCAAGGCCACGTGATGTTATGACCTCTCGAGGAGGATTCAGGTACTCTATTTCTATAATGCGAGACGCAATCTCGGTTCTGTGTAATGATGGCACAGAGGAATTGAATTGCAGCTCTTTTGCTGGAGACAGTTGTCATGATTTGAGCTGACATGATTCGAGTGTGTTCAGACATTTCTATTGGAGCCTATGTTGTGCTCGTCGCGGCTTAGGTCGGTGTATGAGGTATCATGTCACCAGTGCGGTCTGTTATAATCGAAATGATCATTTGAGTCATTATGGAGAGCGAGCATATGTGATTTCAGTTGGTTAGAAAGGTAATACCGAGATTTGGGTCCGAAATCTGTTGTGGGATCAGTTAAAAGTGAAATGGATTCATGAATGGTTGACCTGAGAGATGGGTTCGATATATCGCGTGTTCGGTTGCCGTGGGCATGATATGAAGGTGTTGGAATGAGACTCTATCTAATGAAAAAGTTTTTTCAGTATTTGGTTATCGTGGGAAATTGTTGTGATTAGAGAATATTGTCTCGAGTGATTGGGTTTTTTGATACATCATATGACCTCACCCGGAGTGGTGAGTATGAGTTATGGCAGTGGATTCTAGTGTATCCTGAGTATAGGCATGGGATTAGCATTTGGTATATGATTTCGGAAAGTGCAATGCGGTTTATGGTTCAGATGGTCTGTGAGATTTCAACTATATGGTGTTTTCGGACTTATGTGAGATAGGGTGACGTATGATCGCCCGCATTTATGCTTGGAAAGGTCATTCAGCTATTGGGTTGCTTCTAGTACACCTCTGGGTCCGCTCGAGGACGAGCGTTTGTTTAAGTTGGGGAGAATGTGACGACTCAGCCCGACATCACGGGAATTACCACCCTGTTATCTTATATTTATGTGTTTTATGTTTTCATATCAGTGTTAGAGTCTATCGGGTGAGTTAGGAGTGAATTGGATTGAAAATGAGGCATATAGCCTTTTTGAAGGAAACTTGAATATGGAAAGTCAACTTGGAGTTGAATATTTAATTAGAGGGATCGGAATCGGATTCTGATGACTTGGTTAGTTCTGGGAGGTGAATTGTGACTTAGGGGAGCGATCGAAATTGAATTTGGAGGTCCGGTGTAGAAATAGGCTTGAATTGGCTAAGGTTGAACTTTGGCGAAATCCGAACGGTAGGTGAGATTTTGATCCGGGGGTCGAAATGGAATTCCGACAATTCCTGTAGCTTCGTCATGTGATTGTGGATATGTCCGCAAATGTTCAGGTCATTCGGACGTAGTTTGGTCGGGTTTTTGATTGAATGTTAGTTTCGGAAGTTTTGAAGAAACTTAGGCTTGAATCCGTGTGTAATTGGCAATTTTGATGTTTAGGATGGTGTTTTTATGATTGGAACAAGTTCGTATCATGTTTTGGAGTATGTTGGTGGTTTTCGTTGGGGTCCCGAGGGCCTCGGGATGAATTCGGGGGTCCAAACGGACCATTTTGTGTCAAATGCACTGCTGTTTCTGCTGCAACAAGTGCAGAGGATTTTTGTGGTTTGCGATCGCGAAACTTCGAATGCGATCGCGTAAGAGGAGAATTGTAAGCTCTGCGATCGCGAGGTATAGTATGCGATCGCGTAAGGTTATGACGGGATGCATCGCGATCGCGATGCCTTGTGTGCGATCGCGTAGGTCTGGAACTTAAAGCTGTGCGATCGCGGGTGGGTTCACGCGATCGCGTAGTGTTGAGTCCTGAAGCAGTGCGATCGCGTAGGGTATGTCGCGATCGCGTAGAGTAATTTTGGAGCCTGGTGAATTTGTTCATCGCGATCACGAGCCTATGGCTGCGATCGCAGAGGGTCGCCTAGCAGTCAGTATATTAAAATAACAGAACAGTGTATTCGCGAACTTCATACCCAAAACCTCCATATTTGAGTTCTAAGAGAAGGTATTTACGGAAAATTGTTGGGGATTCATCGGGGATTCAGCGGAGGTAAGTTTTGTGGCTTAATTACATCATTTTATCATGAAATCCTTGGTTAATTCTCTGTAAATGGAAGATTAAAGGTGGGTTTGAGCCCTAGGCCTAAAATTGAAGAAAAACACTGATTTGAGTGGGCAAATGGAGTCCGATTTTGGTACATTTTATATGCCTAGACTCGTATTGAGATGAGGGTTCGGAATATGTGATTTTCATAATTTTTCGAGAAGCGTACCGAAAGTCGAGTTTTGGAAAATTTGGGAATTTTGATGTAAATTGAGTTGTTTTGACTAGGTATCGTTCCATTGGTCTAATTTGATGTGTATTTACTATATTTGATCGGATTCTATGTGTGTGGAGCTTGATTCTCGTGGCAAAGGCATTGCAGAGTAGTCGTCGCGCTGTATTGAGGTGAGTAATAGATGTGGGTGATGACCAGCGGGTTCGAAACCCCGGTATACCACTTTGTGACGCTGTATAGTGGCGAGACACGTACTCTCTTGTGAGTGCGGGGTCGATTATGATTGGGGACTAAGGCTTAGTCCGACTTGTTGGCACTGTGTTATGATATTGGCTATTCTTGAGCCGTCGAATCTCCTTCGCAGATGGTTGCATATTAGATTTTGATATTGGCTACTCTTGAGCCGTCGAACCTCCTTCTTGGATGGTTGAGTATACTTGTGGGTTGTGAGCCAGTTATTGGATCCCGCGAGGATCGTTATCATTGTCTTGTGATATTGATATGCTAGTTTACTACCAGTCCGTAGCTATTACTGTTATCATGTTATTTCCAATATCTGGAACTTTGATATTACTGTTTTCAACTGAAAAATGATAAAAGAGTTTTCAAAACAACTTTCGAGCCTGCATTTGCATATTAGCTGACTGGTAGTGGATCGGGCTGCGCGCCGCAGCGGTATATATTTGGATCGGACTGCACGCCGTAGTATTATTGTGCTTGGGTTGTAGGAGCCCCTCCAGAGTCTGAACCCCCACAGTGAGCACGAGTACCCAAATTGGATCGGGCTACGCTGTGACGACCCAAAGGGTCATCACTTATTTTATTAATCATTTTGAGCTTCTGAGGTCCTGAAAACCTCATTTATAGTTGCCTCGATTTGCGTGCGTAGTCCGAACACGAAGCTGGAAAATTTTTATGTTGAAACATATGAAATATGTGGAAAATTTGAAGAATTTTGATATTAATATTGATATGGTTGACTTTGGTCAACATTTTTGGTAAACGGACCCGGACCCGTGATTTGACGATCCTAGAAAATCCGTAGAAAAATATGGAACTTGGGCGTGTGCCCGGAATTGAAATGCAAGGTCTAGAACCCCGGTAAAAGAATTTTTCTATTAAAGTGTTTTCTGAAAATGTTTATGGAAAGTGAAACTGAAATTTGATTAAAAAGTAATGGTATCGGGCTCGTATTTTGGTTCCGACGCCCGGTACAGGTCATATATGTTGGTTAAGCGCTTCCTGTAGAGTTTGGTTGAAAACGGACATCGTTTGACGTATTTCAGCTTTAAATTGGAAATTTTGGGAGTTATGAAATTTTGAATGAAATCTTGAGTTTTAAAGCTCAAATCATTGATTTTGATGTTATTTTGGCGATTTGATTGCGCGAGTAAGTTCGTATGATGTTTTTAAGTCAATGAATATATTTGGTTTGGAGCCCCGAGGGCTCAGGTGAATTTTGGATAGGCCACGAGATCAATTTTTCATGTTAGAAAGTTGTTGTCAGCACTTGATCTGCAGAGTTGGGAAATGCGAACAAATGTTAGCAAATGCGAATTCGCAAATGCGAACAAAAGTTAGCAAATGTGAACAAAAGTTCGCAAATGCGAACTTCCTAGTTTTGTGCCTTGGTTCGCAAATGCGAACAAAAGTTCGCAAATGCGAACTTCCCAATTTTGCCTTGGCTTCGCAAATGCGAACAAAAGTTCGCAAATGCGAACTTCCCATCCTTGGCTTATTTTTCAAATTCCAGAATTTGGTCGGGGTTCGCAATTGCGAACCCCTGCTCGCAAATGCGAACACAGAGACCTGTAAATCACGATTTCCAGCTTCATTTTTCATATTTCACAACCCAAAACATCCATTGGCGATTTTTCACGAACTCCCTCTTCTCCAAATCATTGGTAAGTCAACTTTTACTCAATTTCTTCAAACTTTAACATCATCTATCATGTTTTCATCTTCAATTTAAGGTTTTTCATGGGTAAAAATGGGGGATTTGTGTAGAACTTAGGTTTTCATAAAAATTGGGATTTTGACCTCAATTTGAGGTCCGATTTGAGAACAAATTATATATTTGAACTCATGGATGATTGGGTGAATTTATTTTGGTTCGAAACTCGGGTTTCGATCATGTGGGCCCGGGGTCGATTTTCACTATTCCGGGCAGAATATTGTAAAAATTATATTTGGCCATATGGACTAGTTTGTTGAGTAGTATATGTGATATTAAATCAATTGTGTATAGATACGATTGAATTGGAGCCAATTTCGAAAGGAAAAGGCATTGCTACGAATTGAGTTGTTCGTAAACTTTTGAGGTAAGTGTTTGTTCTATCCTAGCTTGAGGGAATAGAAATTGGGTTTATGTGTAAATTGTGATATGTGGAGTCCGACGTATAGGCATGGTGACGAGTATCTATACGTTGTGGGTCGAGCATGACCGTGAGTCTTAAAAAAATGGATTAAATTCTTATTAATCCTAAGTGATTATGTGAAGGGAAATTATTATTGGTTTTATACCGGTAAAATACATATAAATTGTTGATTAAGAGTTATTGGTATTACACCGGTAACAAAGGTAAATTGTTGATTTATTATCATTTATTGGTTTTATACCGGTAAAGTAGATATAAATTGTTGTTTAAGAGTTATTGGTATTACACCGGTAACGGGGATGTATCGTTGATTTATTATCATTTATTGGGTTTACACCGGTAATATAAATATTGTTGAAGTGAAGATTATTGGTTTAATACCGGTAATACTTTTATACATTCACTGTTGATCAGAGATTATTGGCTTATTGCCGGTAATATATATTAAAGAATTGGGATCGTGTGGCACGCCGACCACTTATATATTAAAGAATTGGGATCGTGTGGCACGCCGACCACTTTTATGATAAGAAATAGGATCGTGTGGCACGCCGACCACAAAGTGATTTGAATCTTGGCATTGGCCATAGTTGCCGGTAGCCTATTGTTACATTTGGGAGCGGGTGGTACGCCTACCACAAGATATGAAAAGCCTATTGATACATTTGAGAGCGGGTGGTACGCCTACCACAAGATATGAAAAGCCTATTGTTACGTTTGGGAGCGGGTGGTACGCCTACCACGAGATATGAAATGAAAAATGAATTGAGACATGAAAGTAAGATTTGTTCTGTTGATCAGATTACTCCGGATATTGTGAGTTATTGACTGTTATTTCAGAGCAGATTCTTTTCTTATAAACGTTCGATAACGTTTTACGTTGTTGGATATTATGAGTTATTGACTGTTATTTCAGAACAGATTCTTTCCTTATAAACGTTCGATAACATTTACTGCTGTTGTATATGTATATATATTTCAATTGTACAAGTTTATGTGAGTGACTGGTCTTAGTCTCGTCACTGCTTTGCCGGGATAGGCCAGGCACTTACCAGCACATGGGGTCGGTTGTGCTGATACTACACTCTGAGCTCTTTTTGCACAGATACAGGTTATGGACAGCAGCAGCGACAGTAGCACGAATGTGGATATTCTGACTATTGAGACTATGAGGTAGCCTTGCAGGCGTCCGCAGGACCCGTTGTCTCTTCTATCTATGTATTTCATTCTGTTATCTCATGTATTCGGGATAAACAGCTTATATTTCTTTCAGACAATTATGTGTATTATTCTTAGAAGTTCATGAGTATTATGACACCAGTCTTGGGTAGTGTATCATGTTTGGGTTTTCCGTATAATATTGGATAAAATCGACTAAGTCTTTCGCTAAGTTTAATTATTTCGCTATAATTATATGATTTTATTTAAAGTCTTAAGAAGAGAGTGGTAACTAATGAAAAATCTAAGTAACAGTTGGCTTGCCTAGCTCCCACTAGTAGGCGCCATCATGACTCCCGATGGTGGGAAATCCGGGTCGTGACAAGTTGGTGTCAGAGCACTAGGTTGCACAGGTCTCACAACTCACGAACAACCTTAGTAGAGTCTGAGGGACGGTACGGAGATGTCTGTATTTATTCCCCAGAGGCTACGGAGTTAGGAAAATATTCCCTTCATTCTTTCCTATCGTGCGAGTTTGTTCTTCAAATGTTAAGTTGAATTTCTACTCTTGTTTTCCCACGAATGGCGAAGGCATGTACTGCTTCTTCAGCCGACAATGGCACAGGCTGGTAATAGATCAACGATGCCTTCAGAAGTTTTATGGAGTTTCGGATAAGTTTCGCCAAACTCTTAGCTATCTCCTTCAGTGGTGCATCATTTGAGAACCCAAGGGAATTTATGGACCATTGCTATGAGATATTGCAGAATGCGGGAATAGTTGAAAGCGAGAGGGATGATTCAACTTTGTTTGGGGTGACGAGTGAAGTAGTGGAAACATAATGTATTTACTAACCAGTTGTGGTTTCAACGGACCTTGATATCTGGTTGATTTATTTGAAGTTGTGAAAGACAATTATTGTGGACTATCATATGTTGTGACTTTGACTTATAGCCAAAAAGGGGGAATTTCACTATTAGTGAATGGACCGGATGGCCATGTGATATGTCAGTTTTGGCTTGGAAGGTATATATATGATATGGAAAGGTTACCCAAATAAATTATGCATATTTGAGGCTTAGTACTCTACAAGGGTAAGAATCGGCCCAAAGAATAACAAAGAGTATAAGAGCAAATGGGGTAGTTCAACAATGTCAAGCTGACATAGCAAAAGAGGAAATTGGTCGTCAATGTTTGTGACAAGCCTATGAAGAGGGCAGACCCGCCAATGCGACATTACCTACTCAACCCTATTTTTAGAAATATTTTGGAAGAGTTTACCTCCCTGACTCTTTGAAAGGTGTGGTATGTATGATCTGAACGATCATGTAAGGTTATTATGACAGTGTCCGAATATGTCGTCATGTCCAATAAGTTAGTTGAGCCTCAAAGGTATTTTTCTGAATGTGGCAGATTGGAGAAATATAATTTACGAAGGCACTCAAGCTACGTGCCCCGTTGCAGGCAATACTCAGCTTACATGACCAGCTAGAATTAGGGGTCAGGATGTTAGAGGCGGAGGTGAGACTCCTAGAGGTGGAGACCCAAATGTTGACATAATTTCTATGGTGTGACTAAGGTCACTACACCATATGGTGTTATCACATGTAAATTATTTATTATTACGATAGGAATTGATGTAATTCCTGAACTAACTATTTTCAATGGGTAAATTGTATACCCTGTCGGTATAAGGGTTCTTTTATGTCGTGATACTCTTTGACGGACAATAGTTGAAAAGAAGAAAGAAAGGAAATGAAAAACATCAGTGGCACAATGTGCAAATACTTGTGATTTAGAGTGGAGGATGAGATCCTCAAAAAAATTTGTATAGCATGGAAATATTTTCTTTAAAAACCGAGCTGGAAGCAACGGTGAATATTGTATGAGGACAAGGTCCTGGTGATGAAAAGTTTGTGTTTAAAATTTTCCCTTTCTGGAAATAAAAATCTAGCATAATATCCTAAATTTGAGCCATGCCTGTTAGGATTATTTGACAATCCTTGCATAGTTTCTATTCATATTTAGCCATTTCTATTTTGTGACCGTTGAGTTCTATACTTTGAGATGAACACCAGGTCAGGATAAATATTACTCATTAATTCGGGAAAGTAATCATGAGGTTTCCATACCTCATTGTGAGTAAAGTGGGAGTTTTGGAATAAGATATTTGATAACAGGGTTAATTGACAATGTTGTAAATTAAGAACAACTATTATGGTCAGACTTCAGAGTCATGGATATATGCATACGTATGAGGTGTTCGTGCCTTATTTAGACTTGTTCGTTGTACTCTTCATTGTTTCCATATTGACCTACTCCTGCGGTCAGGAGGAGCATGTGCAGCATCTCAAAGTGACTTTGCAGACTTTGAAAGATAGCCAACTATATGCAAAATTTTCGAAGTGTGAATTTTGGCTAAGTTCAGTTGCATTCCTGGGTCATATTGTGACGGCAGCAGGTATTCAGGTTGATCTGAAGAAGATTGAGGCAGTCAAGAACGGGCCTAGACCAACATCAGCCACAGAGATTCGGAGTTTCTTGGGAATAGCGGGTTATTATCGGCGATTCGTGGATGGGTTTCAATCTAGTGCAACCCCATTGACCAGATTGAAACAGAAAGGTGTTCAATTTGAATGGTCATATGAATGTAAGGCGAGCTTTCAAAAGCTCAAAACAGCCTTGACCACAGCACCGGTATTGGTTTTACCCACAGGTACGGGATCTTATACTGTTTATTGTGATGCTTTCCGTATTGGGCTTGGTGCAGTGTTAATGCAGGATGGCAAGGTTATTGCCTATGCTTCCAGGCAGTTCAAGATTCTTAAAAAGCACTATCCAGTGCATGATTTAGAATTGGCGGCGATTATTCACGCATTGAAGATCTGGAGGCATTATTTGTATGGTGTAGCATGTGAAGTATACACCGATCATAAGAGTCTTCAGTATTTGTTTAAATAGAAAGAGTTGAATTTGAGGCAGAGAAGGTGGCTAGAATTGCTGAAAGATTATGATGTCACCATTTTATATCATCCGGGAAAAGCAAACGTGGCGGCCGACGCTTTGAGTAGGAAGTCAGCCAGTTGTCACGACCCTAGTTCACCAATTGTGAACATGTCGTGATGGCACCCAGTTCCCCACGACTAGGTAAGCCTAACACGTTGCGGAATCTATAAGTTATAAATACTTAAATAAGAAACAACGGAAAATAACATAAAAGATATGTAATCCGTGCCGCTTGGCACATACATCCGTCACACAATAAATAAAACACTACCAAGATCCGGAACCCCACGGTAACACGGACTAAAAGAGAAATACAACTGTGGCTCTATGTGTAAAGAGTATCTAACAACGAAATGAAGAAAAATGTCAACTAGTAATACTAGAATAGAAGGGAAGCCTCCGGATCCGCGGACGTAGCGGATCATACCTCGAAGTCTCCCAGAAAGCTGCAGAATCACCTAGTACGAGCCTGCTCTGATGTACCTGGATCTGCACAACAAAAGTGTGCAGAAGAGTAGCATGAGTACACCACGGCGGTACTCAGTAAGTGCCAAGCCTAACCTCGATGGAGTAGTGACGAGGAAGGTCGTGGCCCTACTGAGAGAACAATAACAAAAAGACAATAACAATAATAAGCAGCTCAAATAATAATAAATCCGAAATAGCAATAATAAGATGTTTACTGAAACTGTCTACAATCAAGCTAATAACAAATAACCAACTCAAATAAACGAATCCAGGATCTGTGGGAATTGAACCCACAGTCCCATTCTCAGTACCTCTGGGTCTCCGGGAATCGAACCCGCAGCCCATGTCTCAATAATATCTCAATAACTCAGGATCTCCGAGAATCGAACCCGCAGTCCCTACCAATAAGTCAGGATCTCGGGAATCGAACCCGTAGTACACATTTCAATAATCTCAGGATCTCGGGAATCGAACCCGTAGTCCACATTTCAATAATCTCGGGATCTCGGGAATCGAACCCGTAGTCCATATTTCAATAATCTCGGGATCTCGGGAATCGAACCCGTAGTCCACATTTCAATAATATCAGGATCTCGGGAATCGAACCCGTAGACCATCTTTCAATAATCTCAGGATCTCGGGAATCGAACCCGTAGTCCATAACCACAGCAAGTAAAGAAATACACAGAGAGAAGTATAATATGCCTAATGATAACTTCGCCGATGAACAGCGCCAGCGATTACCAAGAAAACTCAAGTAAGTCAATTAAGCAACTAGATAGTTAGATACTATCTAATCATGCTTTTCTAACTACTACCGGGTAGGAATATCGAATTTAACAGCTAAAAACAGGAATATCACTCATTGAACATTTTGAGTAAAGTATGCGTTCAACAACCAGCGCATGTACACGCCCGTCACCTCGCGTACAAGGCATTTAAAGTATCACAATAATATCCTAGGGGTGAAAGTCCCCCACACGAAGTTAGACAAGCCACTTACCTCAATTCCGGTACAAAACCGCTAAGTAATAACCCACTTGCCACGAATGTCGGCTTCCACAAGTGTAGAATCTGATAAAAATCAATAGAACCACATCAAAATAGGCCAATTGAGCATTACCCAATCAAATTAACTCAAAATTCACCAAAACCCACAAGTTGCCAAAACCCGACTTTCAGTACGCTTATCGAAAAATCACGACAATTATATATTCGGGTTCCTTATCTCAATACGAGTCCGTGCATAAAAACATTTATCGAAATCGGACTCCGTTAGCCCATTCAAATCAAAGGTTTTCTAAAGGTTTTGGTCTAGGGTGAAAACCCCCATTAATTACCCCAAATTCCTCCATTTTCATGAAAAACTTGCGTAATATTATCAACAACAATCATAATTGGAGTCCATAATTGATTACCCTGAAGAAACCCCTTGAATCTCCCTTCAAAATCGCCCAAATCGCCCCTTAAGCCGAGCCCTCAAAGTTTGGAAATGTTTCTGAAATTTCTAACTTCGAATATAATTAACTCTCTGCGATTTCCGCTTCTGCGGACAAAATTCCGCTTCTGCGGATCCGCTTCCGCGACATTTTGTTGCTTCTGCGAAGCCCAGGCCTGGCTGGCCCAATCCGCTTCTGCGAGAAGAGGACCGCTTCCGCGCGTCCGCTTCCGCGATTGGCCAACCGCTCATGCGAGCATTCCCGCTTCTGCGATCAGTGGTCCGCTTCTGCGGACTCGCTTAAGCGGATTTCCCCTCCGCTCCTGCGGTTCTCACTCCCCGACCCAAGGTCGCTTCTGCGACGAGTCTTCCGCACCCGCGACTCCGCCTCAGCGGAAAGGAATCCGCCCCTGCGCCCCAGTCCGCTTCAGCGCTCCAATTTCCGCTTCCGCGGACTCGCCTCTGCGGTTCCATTTCCGCAGGGGCAAAAACGACAGAGCCAGAATTCCTAAACCTGCAATTTCCATGATTTTCTCCCGTTTAACCATCCGAAACCACCCCGAGGCCCCCGGACCTCATCCAAACACACCAACACATCCTAATACCTTATTCGAACTTGTTCCAAATCCTTAAAACGCGTCTAACAACATCAAAACCCATAATTCACATCGAATTCAAGCCTAAATTTCTTAAAACTTTCCGAATTGCACATTCGATCTAAAACCCGACCAAACGACGTCCGAATGACCTGAAAATTTGCGGACATATCCAAAATCACATAACGAAGCTACAGAAATTGTCGGAATTCCATTCTGACCCTCGGATCAAAATCTCACCTATCGTTCGGATTCGCCAAAATTTCAACCTTCGGCATTTCAAGCCTAATTGAGCTACGGACCTCCAAAATACATTCCGAACGCGCTCCCTACCCCGAAATCACCTAACGGAGCTAATGGAATCATCGGATTTCCGTTCCGAGATCGTCTTAACACTATTCCGGCTACTGACCGTTTTCTAGCTTCAAAGCTCTTATTTAGGGACTAAGTGTCCCAAAATGCTCAAATTTTCAGAACCGACTCTCCCGGCAACGCACAATAGCAGAAATGAACTTAGGGGAACAGTTAAATTAGGGATTGGGGCGTAATTTTCTAAAACGACCGGTCGGGTCGTTACATCTTCCCACACTTAAAGATTCGTTCGTCCTCGAACGAGCATAGAAAACATACCCGGAGTAGTGAAAAGATGAGGGTACTGGCTGCGCATATCCTGCTCGGTCTCCCAAGTCGCCTCCTCGACCGGCTGGCCCCGCCACTGAACCTTTACCGAAGCGATGTTCTTTGACCTTAGCTTTCTGACTTGCCTGTCTAGAATGGCTACTGGCTCCTCAACATAAGACGGATCCTTGTCTAGCTGAACAGATGTGAAATCCAACACATGCGACGGGTCACCATGGTATCTCCGGAGCATGGAGACATGAAATACGGGGTGAACTCCGGCTAGGCTGGGAGGTAAGGCCAACTCATAAGCAACCTCCCCAACACGCCTCAAAATCTCAAAAGGGCCAATAAATCTAGGACTCGGCTTCCCTTTCTTTCCAAACCTCATAACGCCCTTCATGGGCGAGACTCGAAGCAGAACCCGCTCACCAACCATAAAAGCCACATCGCGAACCTTTTTGTCCGCATAACTCTTCTGTCTAGACTGGGCCGCACGAAGTCTGTCCTGAATCACCTTGACCTTGTCCATAGCCTCCTGAACCATATCAGTACCTAGCAACCTGGCCTCGCCCGGCTCAAACCAACCCACGGGAGACCCGCACCTCCTACCATATAGGGCCTCGTACGGTGCCATCTGAATACTAGACTGGTAGTTGTTGTTATAAGCAAACTCCGCCAGTGGCAAGAAGTGATCCCATGAACCTCCAAACTCAATCACGCACGCACGGAGCATATCCTCCAAAATCCGAATAGTGCGCTCGGACTGCCCATCAGTCTGGGGGTGAAATGCTGTGCTCAGCTCCACCCGAGTACCTAACTCCTGCTGTACAGCTCTCCAGAACCGTGAAGTGAACCGAGTGCCTCTATCTGAAATGATGGAAACTGGAATACCATGCAGCCGAACTACCTCTCTGATATAGATCTCCGCCAGTCGCTCCGATGAATAAGTAGTGCTCACCGGTATAAAATGGGCGGACTTGGTCAGCCGATCCACAATAACCCAAATGGAATCAAACTTCCTAACAGTCCGTGGAAGCCCGGATACAAAGTCCATGGTGATGCGCTCCCATTTCCACTCTGGAATCTCAATCTGCTGCATCAATCCACCCGGACGCTGATGCTCATACTTCACCTGCTGGCAGTTGAGGCATCTAGAAACATAATCAACTATATCCCTCTTCATCCGCCTCCACCGGTAATGCTGTTTCAAGTCCTGATACATCTTCGCGGCACCCGGATGGATGGAATACCGCGAACTATGGGCCTCTGCTAGAATCAGCTCTCGAAGATCATCTACATTGGGCACACGGATACGCCCCTGCATCCTCATAACTCCATCATCCCCGATGGTAACATCTCGAGCATCACCACGCCGAACTCTATCCCGAAGGACAAGCAAATGAGGGTCGTCGAACTGACGCTCCCTGATGCGGTCAAATAGAGAAGACCGAGAAACCACACATTCCAGAATCCGGCTGGGCTCCGAAAGATCCAATTTAACAAACTGTCTGGCTAAAGCCTGAACATCCATCGCCATATGCCTCTCCGAAGCTGGTTGATACGCCAAACTCCCCAAACTCTCTGCCCGACGACTCAAGGCATCGGCAACCACATTAGCCTTGCCCGGATGATAGAGAATAGTAATATCATAGTCCTTCAGTAGTTCCAACCATCTCCTCCGACGCATATTCAGGTCCTTCTGCTTAAGCAAGTGCTGCAAGCTCCGGTGATCAGTGTAGATCTCACAAGGAACCCCATATAAATAATGACGCCAAATTTTCAAGGCGTGAACAATGGCAACTAGCTCCAAATCATGAACAGGGTAATTCTTCTCATGCACCTTCAGCTGTCTCGACGCGTAGGCAATCACCCTACCGTCCTGCATCAATACCGCACCGAGTCCAACTCGTGAGGCATCACAATATACAGTATAGGACCCCGAACCTGTAGGCAACATCAATATAGGGGCCGAAGTCAAAGCCGTCTTGAGCTTCTGAAAGCTCGCCTCACACTCGTCTGTCCACTGAAAAGGGGCACCCTTTTGGGTCAATCTAGTCATAGGTGCTGCAATCGAAGAGAACCCCTCTACGAAACGACGGTAATAGCCCGCCAAACCAAGGAAACTGCGAATCTCGGTAGCGGAGGAGGGTCTGGGCCAACTCTGCACGGCCTCCACCTTCCTCGGATCCACTCGAATACCATCACTCGACACCACGTGGCCCAAAAATGCCACTAAACTCAACCAGAATTCACATTTGGAGAACTTGGCATAAAGCTGCTTCTCCCTCAGGATCTGAAGCACTATCCTCAAATGTTGCTCGTGCTCTTCCCGGCTCCGAGAATATACTAGAATATCATCAATGAAGACAATCACGAACGAGTCCAGATAAGGCCTGAACACACTGTGCATCAAATGCATAAAGGCTGCTGGGGCATTAGTCAACCCAAAAGACATCACGAGGAACTCATAGTGACCATACCGGGTCCTGAAGGCAGTCTTCGGGATATCTGGCTCCCGAATCTTCAACTGGTGATACCCAGAGCGCAAATCAATCTTAGAAAACACCTGTGCGCCCTGTAGCTGGTCAAATAAATCATCAATACGGGGCAAAGGATACCGGTTCTTCACCGTAACCTTGTTCAGCTGACGATAGTCAATACACATACGCATAGAACCGTCCTTTTTCTTCACAAACAATACAGAAACCCTTACCCAACAACTACTATAACTAATCCTTCAACTTCTTCAACACAGGAGGAGCCATACGGTACGGTGGAATAGAAATGGGCCGAGTGCCCGCAACAAATCAATAGCAAAATCAATATCTCTGTCGGGCGGCATGCCCGGGAGATCAGCTGGAAATACATCAACAAAGTCACATACCACATGAACAGAATCAATAGAGGGAGTGTCAACACCGACGTCCCGCACATAGGCTAGATAAGCAGCACACCCCTTCTCAACCATACGCTGAGCTCTGAGAAAAGAAATAACACGGCTAGGGGTGTGATCTAGAGTACCACTCCACTCAATACGTGGAATGCGTGGCATAGCCAGCGTCATGATCTTGGCGTGACAATCAAGAATAGCATAATGGGGCGACAACCAGTCCATGCCAAGAATAATATCAAAATCAACCATCCCGAGCAATAATAGATCCGCTCTGGTCTCAAAATCACAAATGGTAATCAAACACGACCGATATACGCGGTCCACTACCAAAGAATCACCCACCGGAGTGGAAACATAAATGGGGGCACTCAAAGAATCCCGAGGCACACCCGGATGAGAAGCAAAGTAAGAAGACACATATGAAAAAGTGGAACCAGGGTCGAATAGAACCGATGCCTCCCTGTGACTAACCATAATAATACCTGTGATAACAGAGTCAGATGCAACAGCCGCAGCGCGATCAGGAATAGCATAGAATCTGGCCTGTCCCCCCTCTCGAGGGCGGCCTCTGGAACCCTGACCCCCGCCCCTGGATGACTGGGCAGGTGGAGTGGCAGCTGGGGCTGGAATGATAGCCTGCTGGCCCTGAGAACCACGCGAATGCTGTGATGACTGATGAGGGGCTCCTCTCCTGCGCCTGGGGCACTCCCTAACCAGGTGGCGAGTATCCCCGCACTCAAAACAAGCTCTGGGAGGACGCGGTGGCTGTGACTGACCGGCCTCACCCCCACTAGTCTGACCCCTGGACGGACCCCGCGCAGGAGGTGCACTGGAAACTGGGGGAGCATAATAAGGCTCCTGAGATGCTGGAAGGCCTGGAGTACTACCGGCTGCGGGCAATGCCGAGTGAATTGGTCGACCGGAATAACCTCTGCCAAAACGACCGGCTGATGAAGTACGGGCACCAGAGAAATGACCCGACTCACGAGACCTCTTGGCCTCTCTCTCCCTCCGCTCTCTAGGGAGCATACTCTCGATCCTCTTGGCAATGCTAACTGCCTGCTGATAAGATATATCTGTCTCAAGCTCTCTGGCCATGCCGGATCGGATAGGCGGAACAAGGCCCTCAATAAATCTCCGCACTCGCTCCCGAACCGTGGCTACCAAAGCCGGCGCATGCCTGGCTAGGCGGGTGAAACTGATAGCATACTCCGATACTAACATGGAGCCCTGTCGCAACCACTCAAACTCCGAGCGCCAAGAATCCCTAAGTCTCTGAGGAACAAACTCCCTCAAAAACAGATCTGAAAACTGCGTCCAGGTCAATGAAGCAGACTTCTCCGGACTATCCAACTCATACGTGCGCCACCAATCATAAGCGGCCCCACGAAACCGAAAAGCGGTGAAGGAAACCCCGCCGGTCTCCACAATCCCCATAGTGCGAAGAATACGATGACACTCTTCCAGAAAACCCAATGCATCATCCTGAAGCCAAACCACTAAACACCGGAGGGTCATATTTCTTGAACCTCTCCAATCTACGCCGCTCGTCCTCGGAGGCAGCTGGCCAACCTCCCGGACTGTGCTGGGGCAGCAGGAGGCATAACCAAAACATCCGGAACCTGTCCCACCGGCACACGCCGCTCCGGTGTAACGGCCGCGGGAGTCCGGGCCCCTCCCCCACCCGAGATGTAGCCGCAACAAGAGGAAGCGATCCCGCCTCGGCTAAAGTGGTATACATACTCACGAACTGAGCCAGGGTCCTGTAGTGCTGGAGTAGCAGCAGCTGTAGTCGGTGTACCGTGTGCATGCGCTCCAACCTCGGTCTACCAGTGGCACCTCGCGGCCGGCAGCCGCGCGAGGGTGCCGTAGCCTGCACCTCGGGCGCGTCCCTCGTCCCTCTACCTCGGCCCCGGCCTCCGACGGTGGCAACAGGGGG